>JALMQS010000070.1:9692332-9703520 GCA_024734495.1 Forficula auricularia
AGGACAAAATGGCGAGGCATTATAGAGGAGGCTAAAACATTGGAAATGTTGTTCGGCCACAGGAAGTAAGTAAGTAAGTAAGTAAGTATTTCAAGTTAGAAATATATAGTTCAGATATTATTTTCACTTAATTCAATTGGATGTTGATGAAGGCAGTCCAAGGTTGTTGTAAAAAATAAGACTATATCGGTTTTATTATTTTACATTTAATCGATAACCGACGTTTCGGAGATTTACTCTCTCCTTCTTCAGGGTCTATATAATTGAGGGGAAGACGAACATCAATTAGTATTGGGATTTTCACATGTCATTCATAATATATAAAAAACAAAATAATATAGACAAAACAAAATAAGAATCATAAATCTACTTACAACGAAAAGTCAATGAAAGTATATCAATTCATAATTACTTCCTGTCTCGTTTGACAATGCCAAGAAAACATCATAAAATTTCATCTCGACAGAAAAACAATCGATGATTAATGTGTTAATGAGATATATATAAATGAATGAATGTATAACATGTCCCCACCAATCACTGGATGCGCAGAATATCTTTGCGCATATATAGTTGTTGTTGTTGTTGTTTTTTTTATTTTTTTTTATTTTACAATTATTTACACATTTACAAATATGGTCATCATCAGTCCCAAAATTTTACAAAAATATATACAAAGTTCTTTTTTTCCCCTTTACTTAAATTTTTCTTTTTTTTTCTTTTAAAAACATAGTTCGAAACGTCATTAATTTATTTACATATTATTCATTTTATTAATTTTTTTTTTTAATTAAATTCGTCACATGAGTTTTAAATCATTAATTATGCCATCCCAGCAAATACTCAGGTCCATCACGTGGGATCTGTAATTTACTGCGCGCGATAAGATATTTTTAATTGCAATCATTTCCAGAATTTTTCGTTTAAAATAATTATTTTCCTAGAAAATGATATTAAATTCGTTGAAATTGAATTTGTGATTTTTTTCTTGGGCGTGAATCGCGAGGGCTGTATTATTTTTATCAGTTTTTGAGATGGACAACCTTGGACTCCCCTTCATCAACATCCAATTGTATATTTATACCAGTCCGTCTCCTAAAGAAAAACGATATCAATTTTCACTTAATATTTGACAAAAATCACCTGCATTCGATTTGCGATTGAATCAAATACAGTGGTACCTTAAGATACGAATTTAATTCGTTCTGTGATCATCGTCGTATGTCAAAAAAATCGTATCTCAAAGCAATTTTTCCCATTCAAAATAATGTAATATATATTAATGCGTTCTAGTGATATGAAACTAACCCAAAACACAGTTAAATTACACATAATATACACAATTTGTATATAGATAAACGAGTAATAATACACATAATGTTTATTAATTTGTTTATTAATATATTAATAACACACAATGTTTATTAATCATCACTTTAACGTCAGGCCTTTTTGGCCTCACTTTCCTGACTTTCACTGCGTGAGACCTTCATAAGGTAACGATCAAGAGAGGTCTGTTTCTGCCTTCTTTTTAAAATGTTACGAAAGAATGTGAGACACCTATTATCAAATAAGAAGCAAATTCGTACCTCAAATTTTTCGTTGTATGTCGAGGAATAAATTTTAGAATATTTCATGTTGTATCTCAAAACATTCGTATGTTAGGACATTCGTATCTCAAGGTACCACTGTATAGGAAACATACGATTTACGATATCTGGTTACTCTAGAGATTAATTCAATTTAGGAAGGTTGGATAACGATAATTTAAAATTAGAATTTGAAACCTTTAAAAAATGGTAAAGGCTTTCCTTTATCGTTAAATTACAAATGAACAAAAAGAAAAGGAAAATTGGGCTTGAAGGTGGCACCACGGAAGAGATTTTCATAAATGTAATCGAGTATAAAAATCTTTGTGTAATTTTATAAAGTGCCCGATAAAAGGGATCACCTTGATAGGGTGAGTAATATGACTTTTCATCTTTATCTTGCGCTTAAAAGAATCGAACTTTTACTTTTAACATCAAAAGTTAAAGTGCGTCGTACACTAAAGCGCAAGGAAAAGGTATGCTAACACTCATGTCTTGTATTTTTTTTAAATAGGTGATCTGAAAATTGACCAAGATACAGATACAAAGGTTTCTAAATATTTAGATATGTAACTAAATACTCAAAATGTACCTAGATGCTGTATCTCAAGTCTGGCCAGCCCCACTGTCATATTTGACCAATTTTTTTTTTTAAGTAAGTATCTTGTATTTCTGAATGTATTTTAAATCGCATTAAAGTAATTAAAAGTAATAACAATCTCTATAATTACATGAAAAATACGTAAATAATAATAACATAAGAATAATAATGAACATTTTCCAATGTTAATAATAATTTTTCAAAATTTGCTGACGATATAAGAAATCTTATAGAAGCGTTTAGTAGTCGTTTTACAAAACTGAAAAATTATGAAAAAAGATTTGAAATGTTTAGGTTTAGTCTTCATTTACTTTTGATGTTTCTAATGTTTCAGAAAACCGCCTCCGTGGTCTAATGGTCAGAGTAACTGACTGGCAACCCGGAGGTCCCGGGTTCGATTTCCGGCTATGCTCAGAAATTTTTCTGTAAGTATAGGGTCTGGAACGGGGTTCACTCAGCCTCGTGAGGATAAATGAGTAGCTGCTTGATTGAGAAGTAGCGAATCTCGGTTAAGAAAACTGAAACGAAGGTTGTAGATGTGCGTTGAGCTAACCACTTGACCCCTCGGTACTGTTTCCAATTAGACAGCAACCAATTCAGTAGGCCAAGACCCATGAAGGGTTGTCGAGCCAGAGATTTATTTATTTAATGTTTCAGAAACCTTACGAATGGATAATCGACCTTCAATGCAATATTTATATATATATATATATATATATATATATATATATATATGTTAACATTTAAATGAAAGCGAAAGTTAAAACTTTTATCCGGTCACTGCCCTATTTTGGTGCACTTGGGACCAGACTCGTTTTGATAGTGAACCAAGAGTTGAAAAAAGATACAGGACCCAGCCGGGTATGATCCGACATCTTCTGCGTTAAGCCCGCAAATGCCTTCTCCATTTAGGCGATGGATCCCCTGACTAGATCCTATAATCAAATCTTATATATATTCAACTCTCTAGTTCAATCGCGTTTTTCTTCTATTTTCCTAATAGTATGGTTGTTATAAATTTACTACAATTCTCATCTGTCTGATTCTTTGGGGAATCGAAACAGATTAATTTTGTTCAGTTTTTCAATAATAAATTTTATTTAGAATGTTTATATGTTAACATTGAAGGCAAGCAGGAAAGTTAAAACTTTTATCTCGTCACTCACCTATTTTGAGTGTGACACTATGAGACACGTTTTGATAGTGAACCAAGAGTTGAAAAAAGATACAGGACCCAGCCGGGTATGATCCGACATCTTCTGCGTTAAGCTCCGCAGATGCCTTCTCCATTTAGGCGATGGATCTCTTTTTTCAACTCTTGGTTCACTATCAAAACGAGTCTGGTCCCAAGTGCACCAAAATAGGGCAGTGACCGGATAAAAGTTTTAACTTTCGCTTTCATTTAAATGTTAACATATAAACATTCTAAATAAAATTTATTATTGAAAAACTGAACAAAATTCATCTGTTTCGATTCCCCAAAGAATCAGACAGATGAGAATTGTAGTAAATTTATATATATATATAATTTATTTGTTTGAGATTATGGTTTCGAAGGCTTGGCCTTCATAATCAGTCTTTTTAATTAGAAATATTATTTCTCATGGGCTTAGTATCAAGAATCTGAGGAAGCTGCTCGAAAGAGTTGGATTCGGAACTGGGAGCAGCCCGGGGCAGAAAAAGGACGAGAATCCTGATCCTAAATTTGGGAGCGTGGCTCGACAGGAGGCACGGCGAGGTGGATTTTTATATCACACAATTCCTAAGCGGGCACGGGTGCTTCTGCTCCTTCTTATCCCGTATTGGGAGAAAGGAAGATGGTGTCTGCTGGTTCTGCGCTGAGGAGGACACAGCGGAGCACACTGTGTTTTACTGTCCGAGATGGGCAGAGCATAGGAACAGGCTTTGCTAAGATTTGGCAGTTAATTTTAATTGAAAGACCGTGGTTCCGATCATGCTGAAGAGTGGAGAGGGATGGCATAAAGTCGTCGCTGCCTTCCTGAAATCCATTCTCCAGGGGAAGACATCCCATGAAAGAGAAACGTTAAACGTCGCTCTGAGTACCGGATAGGCGATATTCTCGTCACCTGAAGTAATACACTGTGGTCCCAGGTGACGGGGAAATAAGAGGAGGGGAGTTTAGTCAGTCCCTGAAAATGACAGGAACCTGGCACTATCCTGAGACACGTGCCGAGGAGTGTCTTTTTGAAGATTCTCCACTCCCATCGGAAAAAAAAAAGGAAGGTCGCCCGTCAGTTGAGTCTTTTGCCCTTGAGGGAAACATGGTCTTATTGAATAAAGCCAAAACAGTTGAACGAGGAATCACCACATGGCTAGAGGCAGACTGAATCGCTTTACAGTTTTCTCAATGTGTGGTATCCTACGCACAGGCAACTCAAATTGACGATACTCGAGTTTCCGTTGGGTGCCTGAGAATTGCCTAGGGTGAAGATGCCTAAATGTCTTAACTAATAATTTTGATTGTTAAAACTAGATTTATTTCATGTTTAATACCGTACAAATATATTTTGTTGCTTCAATGCATGATTTCTTTTCACATTACACAGATTGAACTCTTTTAGTGTACCTCTCATTTCAAATTAATCACTTACAATAAAAATCAATAAATACAGAATAAAGACAGATTTCGAAAAAAAAATTCCAATTATTTTTATTTAGGTGCGGCTTTGGACATTTTTAGTTCATAAATGCGGTCCGCAGTGCAAAGTGGGTTGGCCAGGCCTGCTGAATCTAATAACTTAACAAGCGAATGGTAGCGAGAATAAAAATGTTGAGTATGGCTATTCTAAAGGCAGAAGGCCAAAAGATATGTATTAGAAAAGAGGAACTATTAATTCTAAAACCTGTCGCCTAACCAGTTGACAGCTCTCAACCTTCTCCTTTAATATAAAGAGTAGTATTAAATAGATATTTACATTTTCAAATGAACTTAAAATACAATTAGGATCGTGGGCTCCTTTTTTCTCGATATTGATAAAGGGTCCTTCAATATGGGCACCCAATATATTCGCACCATGTTTGCCACCTTGGCTTTTCTTCAATTTAGGCAGAACCTGAAAAAATTCAAGGAATTAATAATAAAATAAAATAAAAATTAAAGTTAATTGATTATGAATCAGCCATAAAATTTAAATTGGCGATTATATATCCGGTTTTTGACAAATAAATAATAACACACCTTATTATTTCCTAAAGATTTATAAAGAGAAATCAATGAAGTTGTCCTTTGCTTGATGCAAATAAACATATACAGTGGGTGGCTAAATTATTATACTCATTTGAAAAATTATTTCTTTCATACGTTTTTAAGGGTTTAGCTTACTATTAAACTCATAATATCGTTTCAATTGTTATCTTTATAGGTTTATTAGCTAAGGACAATACAAATTCAATAATTCAAATACAATTCAAAAAACAATTTCAATATTTAGTGAATCCTCTCTTTCACATTTTGTATGCGCATTTTTTGGCTATTTCTTCAAGTGCAGATGTATTGTACTATGCTTTAATAATATTTTCTATCAAGTCTCTTTTGTTAGTAATTATTTTATCTTTGCAAATTTCTTTTTTTTAGGGCCGCCCATACATTTTCGATAGGGTTGAAGTCTGACGACTTGCTAGGGCAGTCCAAAAGGGTTATTTAGACTAGATTACTACTAGATTTTTTTGAAAAGTTTTAATAAAATAAATTAATTAAAATGACATACTCAAATTCTTTATATTTAAAATATACTAAAGGGTTCCTCACTGAAAAGTTTTTTCAGCCAAAGTAGAATTTTCAAATTGATTCTTAAATGAATGAAGTAAAATTTCCTTGCTTTTATTATATCTGTATTTCGGAGGCAATTAATTTCTATGGTAAGCTAACAGCCCAGATAGCAACAGTTAGCGCTTGAGTTCGATCCAAGGGGATGAAACCCTTTGACATGCAATATAATATACATAATTATCATAATTTTTGACTAATATCACATTGTCCCTAAAAATGTAAATTCCTTTTAAATTAAAATAAATTTACTTGATAAAAATCATTTGAGTATAATAATTTGGCTAACCACTGTATATACCAAATATGAATATGTATCATTTATTTTTTTTTTTTTATGATAATGATGAGAGAAGGAGTTACACCAAAAAAGGTGCAACCCCTAAAGGCCTGGGTTGGCCCCTCCATCGTGAAAAAGAAGAAGAAAGAATTTTATGGGTTGGGCGGGGGTCGAAGGTATCTGTGGATACGGGTCTTAAATAGCTGAAGGTTGTAGGTCGCGGGAAAGATGGTGGCAGGGAGCGAGTTCCAGTCTCTGGAGGTCAAAGGGATAAAAGAGTTGGCGAAAGCGCTTGTTCGAATTTTATCCAATTTGACAGCGAAGGGGTGCTGAGCGTTAGAAAACCGCGTGTTTCGCGTAAAGAGGGCATTAGGGGGATAATTGATTTCAGCTCGACTGAACAGACACCGTGATAGTATCTGTAGTACAGGGAAAGGGCAGAAACGGTTCTTCGGTGAGCCAGGGAGTCGAGTGAGTTGGTTAGAGCCGGTTCTCCTATTAGTTTAATTGCTCGCTTCTGAATTGCATCCAGTGTGGCAAGAGAATGTTTGGAGGCACCCCTCCACAGATGAGAGCCATATTCGAGACAGGGACGAATTTGAGCCTTATACAGCATAAGGAGTTGACTGGGAGTATAACAGCGTCTAGACCTAAATAGGAGACCAAGCTTGCGCGCTGCAGCTTTAGCAGTGGTTGAGATATGGTCATTCCATGAAAGGTCAGACCCTAGAGTTACGCCTAGCATTGAGATTTTATCCCTGAATTCTAGTGAGTTTGAGTCGAATGATATGTTTGGGAGGTTTCTGTCGACGCGCCTAGAAATAAGGCAACACTGAGTTTTCCCTGCATTGAAGTTAACTAAGTTTTGGGATCCCCAGTTTTTAAGTTTGCATAAGTCTAAATTAATTGAAGAGGCAGTGTCTGCACGGTTTTTATGCGATGCAGGGGCGTTATGTAGGGTGCTGTCATCTGCGTAACAATGTACCGGATTGGAGGGCAAGTTTAGAAGGTCGTTGATATAGATAATATAGATGTTTGAATGTTTTCAACGAAAAGATCTTGTTTTGACGAGAGTAAAAGAATATTTCTAATTAAAAAGTCTGAAGATGAAGGTTAAATCTTCGAAAGTATATTCTCTATCAAATAAATTACATATACCGTATATTTCCGCAGATAAGACGACCATCAGATAAGACATGTTAGAAATTTTTATCAAAGTATTAGTTTTAGCATATATCTGTCCCGAGGGATGGACCGTGACCTAATATCATGTACACCTACTTCCACTTTCATTTCCAAATAGAAAACAATAGATGAAGGGGCATTTTCTAATGAATTCCAAAATAATTACAAAGATTTGTACACCTAATTCCAATCGCGGTTCACTCCTCGATCTGTCCAATAAGACGACCCCCAAACTACCAACGATCTATGAATTTAGTTTAGATCAGTGATCATCATCTGAATAATAATACTGTATAGCATATATCGTCACCCCATTGCAAGAACTAGGTAACTCCAAAAAATTATTTTTTGAGATACCTGGCTATTTCATAACTAAAAATACCTACATATGAATTGTTATTCATAACTGTAATAATAATAATCTGAAGTCATATTAAGCAGTTTATTAAGATAAGCACTTTAAACATGCCTGGTATGGAATAGATAAAATATTTTCTGTCCAATTTTCAAGAACTTGAAAAATCGAGTTTTCTAGTTCTTGCAATGGGGTGACGATATACGGAATTATGTCCTATTCATAATTTATCGAATGAACAAATTTTATTTTCTTGTATCTGGCAACACTGACAATCTATTTTGATTTTTGTATATATCCTATAAGACGACCCAGGATTTTGGGGGCCTTTTTTAATGATTCAATTATCGTAGAATCCGAGGAAATATACGGTATACAAGATAGGTTTATGTGTATTTGTATCAAGCAGAGGACAACCTCAATGATTTCTCCTTATGAATCATGAATTCTCTGATACTCTCTGCAAACAAGATCTTTTCAATTGTCGAATCCCTTTTATATCATCTAAGAAAAAACCGAAAGCTTAGAAAGGATTGAATTATGAATTTTATTATAGTTCAGAAGCCAATGTGAATAAGTCCAGATTTTCAAAATTCCTAATTTTAGTAAATATTAATAAATTTGGTGTATTCTTTTTGGTACAAAGGTTTCGCTCTTTGTTTCGAAATTCCTAAGTGGGTCTTAATTTTTTTTTCTTCCGAATATGATTAATTATAAGGTTGGAATTTAAATACATCAATTTTTTATGAAATTTATTTTATGGACTTAATCGTATTGGCTCATTTAGTGAGCGAAAACCCGACATATTATTATTAAGTAAATGATTGATTACCTTAGCATAAATCTCTGGCTTTGATGTTACTATAGTAGGACAAAAAGATGTTACACCATGACCAAGTAATCCGTGAGCGACCTTTGCAATGCCATTATCAATATCTTGAATATTATAAGAGAAATCAACACCAAATCCTCCTAAAAAAAATAATTAAATTCTTATATTTCTATGAGACAACAATTAAAATACAGAGTTTATGGTAATAGTCGAGCACCCAGCGGGCCAAGTGCTTAATATTTGTGTTTTATAAGTGTCGCGTTTTGTCTATTTCTTTTGACAACTGTTCAATTGAGAATTGTTCAAACGTTCATGATAGACAAGGTAAACATTTAAATACAATTTTTAAAATCTTTTGGATAATTTAATGATTCCAAAAATAAAAAACACCTCATATCTACCATACATAATATATTCTTTGTTATGGTGAATATAATTATTCTACAGTATTAAATATCATTTTTGATTAAGAAATATTAATAGTATTAGTATATTTTTTCTGCGGCCCGAGAAAATTTTTTTCCTTCAAAAGTGGCCTACTAATGTTTGTAGGCTGATATGTACCAAAAACTAATCAGCGCTTCATTTTGTTAAACAAATGGTAGGTTTTCAATTTCATTTCAATCGGTGCAACGGTGTGGAAAAAATCGTGGACCAAAAAAACGATAACATATACATACATACATCCGCACGCACTAAATGAAAAAATCGCACTTTTTGGCCTCTCGACGAGACCCCATGTAATTTTTGGCAAAACCGTCACGTGCTAAAATTCAACCTAATTGAATACTACAATTTGTGACTTTAATTGAGTCCATGGGTTCCGTAGTCTTTACCTGAGGACCCTTTGAAGTCGCGCTTGCCTCGAGACCGATTGCAATACTTTCCCATGCTTCGCATTGGATAAACTAAAAAACATGTTTGGGCGATTATTTTTAGTGGAGTGGATATAAGATCAATGGCTTGGAAACGATCGATTCATAAAGAGGATATAGTAGTGTGAGAAGTACAGTCACTTTAAAAAAACATAACCTAAAATTTTAGCACCGTTCATGTGTATAGAGTGGATTACGAGGCTAATCTTTTGTGTGGATTGTCGCGAAAGAACTACCTTAATACATGAACAAAAAATAAATAAACTGTTAACCCTTTTTGATTTGCATTCTCCTTGGCTGAGAGTTGTCCTTTTTGTCACCTCTCTAGTAGAAGAATTACAGAAAAATTAATTCCATAAGGTGCCTGTACACCTGTAGACTTGCTAGAGCTGCTCTAGGTAGCCATAAATAAACAATAGTCCAGTCAAATTGTGCTCAAATGGGCCCCTATGGGGTAAGTTTTGGGGTAGTTCTAATTTTTTGCATATATATGTTTTTTGGGGCGCTTAATCCAAATCTGAGGTCTCCCATCAAAATTTCGTGACGCAACATTGTAGAAAATGCAAAAAAAGGTGAAAATTTCCATTTTTTGGCGGTTTTTCACTTATAACTCGAAAACTATCAACTTTTCTTAAATAACCTTCTTATTCAAAATGAAAGTTCATAAAATTTCCTACAAATTTTATTATTTAGGTTTTTTTCTCCGACCAACCGTTCGAGCTCAAGCGCAAAATCCAAGTTTTCTACCTCGGCAGCCCCCAGGATCACCCAAAAACTCGCACTTTTTTCGATATTTTCCCATTTTGACCATAAAGGAGCACGTTTTCGACAAAGACCACTCTATACATTTTTAAACTAGATTAAATTTGCTACAATTCAAATAAAGTTTCATCTTAATTGGATAAATAGTAATCCGTGCCTCAATGAAGTTGAAGTTTTGAAAAACTGCAATTTTTTGCAAAAATTTCAATTTTTCCTCCATAAAATGAAAACCACTCATCCTAGAAACTTGATTCCTATCTCATTCTCTAGGGAATTTTGTTGACATCAACGTCTACTTGGACCACTTTTTTGATAAAACTCTTAGATTTATAGATATCCAGCATTTTCCATGATAGGATATGATCCGAATCCTCAGAAGTGTCATGGAAAATGCTGGATATCTATAAATCTAAGACTTTTATAAAAAAAGTAGTCCAAGTAAACGTTCAAGTCAATAAAATTTCCTAGAGAATGAGATAGGAATCAAGTTTCTAGGATGAGTGGTTTTCATTTTATGAAGGAAAAATTGCAGTTTTTCAAAACTTCAACATTATATGCGGCACGGATTACCATTTATCCAATTAAGATGAAACTTTGTTTGAATTGTAGTAGATTTGATCTATTTTAAAAATATATAGAATGGTCTTTGTCGATAACTCCTTCATGGTCAAAATGAGAAAATATCGAAAAAAGTGCGAGTTTTTGGGTGATCCAGGGGGGGGGCTCCGAGGTCGAAAACTTGGAGTTTGCGCTTGAACCCGAACGGTTGGTCGAGAAAAAAACCTAAATCATAAAATTTGTAGGAAATTTTATGAATTTTCATTTTAAATAGGAAGGTTATTTACGAAAAGTTGATAGTTTTCGAGTTATAAGCGAAAAACTGACTGAGTTGCGCCAATCGCAACCGTGAGCTTATTGCATG